>JALMGJ010000011.1:1250000-1272500 GCA_023362775.1 Charina bottae | reverse complement strand
AGCCCCTCTTCATTGTCTGAGGTATAAAGAAAAATACTGAGAGATGATCCACCAAATCAACTGAGCAATTTCTTTGTTTCTCTTAATCTCCACTACTCTTTCCTTAACTACTACAGTACCTGTTTCAAACTCTGGGCTGCAGAACCTTCTTACTCTATCAAATCATGTACCACATTCACACATTCATCTCTTTCTTTTCTGGCCTGACTAATTTCCAAGTACTTCTAATTGTTTTCCCACAACAATAACTGTGTGACTTATCTTAGACCAAGGGAGACTGACCAGCCCAAAGTCAACAAGTCAGCTTCTCGGTATAAAGGTAGACTTAAACCTGGGTCTCCAGGGCTCTTTAAAATATTACATGTATGCCCTATTCACGGAAAGGAAAACAATTATCTTCTAGCTAAGATCAACATGTATGCACTCAAACAGGTGTGCTATGACATATCAGAATATATTAAATATTATTCTTAGCTTGGAAAATAATCAGGTGGATAAAGGATATCATTATAGCACTGGACTTGTACAACTCATTCTCAACCATGATATGACAGGTTCCAACCTCATTAAATGGAATTTAATTAAATTTTATTGCTGTTTTATTGTTTCATTTATTTGTGGGGTATTTTGATCTTGGTGTTCCTGAATAATGTTTGCACACAACTGTTTACAAGGTAAGGGCTTCACTAGTCCTTTTAGGAGACATCAGTAGACACTCCAAAAAGTAGATCAGGGAATCATAAACAAATAATAATAATAATAATAATAATAATAATAATATATTCCATTTTCTTTATTTTTTATTACAATCTGAATTGATAGAGTGGAAATAGAATGGCATAACAAAATGGGCTAAGTTTCAGAAATTTTGTGACATATATACATCCTTGATGCTATAATGACCTGAACTGAAGGCACAATTACTCTTGGTGGATAATATACATAGTGTATGAACTTGGCAATAGGGTAGGAAAAATGCATTATTTAATCATTCTTTTTATTAATTGCTCCCTGTTGTTTACCTCAGGTCTCAGCTTAGTGATGAAGCATTTAAGGGAAAAAGATACCTCCAAGTAAAGCAGCACTGGAGGCCAGGATGGAGAAGATCTCCACAGCCACCATGGATTTTCCTTTTGTGCTTGGATAGGTTGGCACAAAGGAGACCCACACACTGCAGAAGACTAACATGCTGCAGGGAATGCACTTGGCTTCATTGAAGCTGCCAGGCAATTGACAGGCAAAGAAAGCCATGATGAAGCTTGTGAAGGCCATGAGGCCCATATAGACCAGGATAAAGTAAAACATGAAAACAGACTTTCCTTGCATTTTAGAATCACTTCTACAGTAACTGAGGGCACATCTAATTCAGGAAATGGAGGAGCGATTTCCAACCACATAAAACAAATATTGGCTTTGAAAAGAGAACAGGGAGGAACATTGAAAAGGGCCAGTCTTTAATTTTTGTTTGCCAATAACCTTCCCATTTCATTAAGAAAAATAATTTGGACATCTGATGGCTGTTGTGGGTTTTCCAGTCTGTGTGGCCGTGTTCTGGCTGTTTTTGTTCCTAACGTTTCGCCAGTAGCTCTGGCTGGCATCTTCAGAATATTCTCTCTGTGCCCAAGTGGAGGTTGAGTGTTCCTGCTGGTGTTTATAGCTGCTGAGAGGTCATTTAATTATTTAGTTTGATTAGTTGGTGCCTGCTATTGAGTTCTGGCCTAAGCACAATGATGAAGCATTTGGGCAAAAATATACATCCCAATAACCCAGCACCGGAGGACAAGATGGAGAAGACCTCCACAGCCACCATGGCTTTTTACCACAGCTCCATCCTCATGTTCTATTGTGTCCTGGGCTACCTGGGCTTCTTGGCTATTGCCAGATTCGTTGTGGCATACCTTGCCCGTAATTTACCTGACAGCTTTAATAAAGCCAAGTTTATTACTTTCAGCATGTTGGCTTTTTGCAGTGTGTGGGTGTCCTTTGTTCCAACTGAACAACAAGGAGCAATTAATAAAAAGGAATTAAATCATTTAAATATATTTTTCTATTCCAATGATATTGTCCAGTTCAAAGGAGGAATGTAAGTATCCAAGTAATACATGTAGGATTATTTCCATTTAAATAGATTTATTAAAATGGAAATAATTAAATAAATACTACTGCAATGCGCTTTACATGGGGCTACCCTTGAAGAGTATCCGGAAGCTACAACTGGTCCAGAATGCGGCTGCGCGCGCAGTTATTGGTGCCCCTAGATCGGCCCATGTGACACCTCTGCTGCGCCAGCTGCATTGGGTGCCGGTATGCTTCCGGGTGCAATTCAAGGTGTTGGTTTTGACCTTTAAAGCCCTACATGGCATGGGACCAGGGTATCTGAGGGACCGCCTCATCCCCATAACTTCAAACCATCCCACTCGATTATGTAGAGAGGGCATGCTCCGGACCCCGTCGGTAAGGGAGTTTCATTTGGCGGGGTCCAGAAGGCGGGCCTTCTCGGCAGTGGCGCCTGCCCTTTGGAACAACCTGCCCCCGGAGGTGAGGCAGGCCCCATCACTCCTGTCCTTCTTGAAGAACCTAAAGACCTGGTTTTGCTGCCTCGCGTGGGATGGGAACAGGAATAGTTCCTCATGGGGATGGCTGGTGCCATAGAGCCCTTTTAAAGATCACGGTCTGCCTTCTTGGATTTTCTATTTAATTTATAATAATAATTAATTGTATATTGTATGTTTATGTGTTTTTATAACAGAATTTTAATCTCTATGTTTGTAAACCACCCAGAGTCCCCTTGGGGGAGATGGTGCGGTGATAGAAATCGAAACATAAATAAATAAATAAAATAACTACTATGCAGTTAAAGATGCTTATTAATGTACAGCATTGTCCATTCTTCTGTTTCCATGAAGCAGAAGTGATTTTAATGAAATTTATGTTGGCTTTTTGCAGCGTGTGGGTGTCCTTTGTGCCAACCTACCTGAGCACAACTGGGAAAGCCATGGTGGCTCTGGAGACCTTCTCCATCTTGCCTTCCAGTGCTACCTTACTGAGATGTATCTTCTTCCCAAAATGTTTCATCATTTTGCTGAGGCCAGAACTAAACAGCAGGCACCAACTAATTAAATGAAATAATTAAATCATACACACACACACACACATGCACACACAAACTCCAATTATATATTCTAAATTATGCTGACAAGTTTAAATAGGAAGGGGATTAGCACTCAGAGGTAATGGTTGGATTAATTTTTGTTACTTTAATTTGAATTATACAAAGGTAAGAAGGGTTCTAAAGTTAAGTTAGAACAAATAAATATCTCATTATTCATCAAGACCAACATGCTGCAGGGGATGAACTTGGCTTCATTGAAGCTGACAGGCAACTGACAGGCAAAGGAAACAACAGTGAAGCTTGTGAAGGCCATGAGGCCCATATAGAACAGGACAAAGTAAAACATGAAAACTGACTGTCCTTGCATTGTAGAATCACTTCTACAGTAACTGGGGGCACATCTAATTCAGGAAATGGAGAAGAGATTTCCAACCACAAAGTACAAACGTTGGCTTGGAAAAGAGAACAGGAAGGAAAATTAATTTTTGTTTGCTAATATCCTTCCCTTTTCATTCAGAAAAATAATGTGGATATAATTTAATTATTTTGTTTGATTAGTTGGTGCCTGCTATTGAGTTCTGGCCTCAGCACCATGATGAAGCATTTGGGGAAAAATATACATCCCAATAACCCAGCACTGGAGGATAAAATGGAGAAGATCTCCACAGCCAACATGGCTTTTCCTCTGGTACTCAGATAGGTTGGAACAAAGGAGACCCACACACTGCAGAAGGCCAACATGCTGAAAGTAATAAACTTGGCTTCATTAAAGCTGTCAGGTAAATTACGGGCAAGGTATGCCACAATGAAGCTGGCAATAGCCAAGAAGCCCAGGTAGCCCAGGACACAATAGAACATGAGGATGGAGCCTTCATTGCATTGCAAAATCATGGTTTCCCTAAGGGTGTGCATGTCCAACTCAGGGAATGGGGGAGACCTTGCCAACCACAGGGCGCAAAGAGCAGCTTGAAGAAAAGAACAAGAAAGGACAATGGAAAGGGCCAATCTTTTCCCCACCCATTTTCTCATTGTAGATCCTGGCTTAGTAGCCATGAAAGCTACAACCACAGTCATAGTTTTAGCTAACACACAAGAAACAGCAGCTGAGAAGACGATGCCAAATGCTGGTTGCCGGAGAAGGCAGGTTACTTTCCCTGGTTGACCAAGGAAGAACAAGGAAGAGAGAAAGCAGAGCAGAAGGGCAATGAGGAGAGTATAAGTGAGGTCCCGGTTGTTGGCCTTGACAATGGGGGTATCTCTGCGCTTAAGGAAAATTCCAAGCACGCTGGTTGTCATGAGGGAAAAGGAAACAGCAGCTGAGGCTAGAGTGATCCCTAAAGGTTCTTCAAAGGACAGGGAACTCATTGTTTTGTTAAGGCATCGATCTTGCTCCTTGCTTGGATGCTGATCTTCAGGACATTCGGAACAATCTTCTGTGTCTGGATAAAAAGGTCAAACGGAAATTCATTTAGTTCCTATTTTACCACTTTTTAATAAATGTTTTATGCTACTGTTTGAAGATTGATATTCATTCTGTGATCAGTTACCTGTGTACCTATATTTCAATTGTTATTCCAAAATATATACCAACTATACCAAAAATCTATGATTTAATCAGGTTTGATATCAAGCAGCATGAAGTCTGAGACATTCATTATAATGAATAATTAAAATTTAGATGGTGCAGAATTTGGTTGCTGTTCCCTGCCAGTCATCTATCCGGTTTTATTGATTTTAGTATTTTCATATTTGTCAAGCTACCCAGAGCCATTCTGAGTTGGGTAGCCTAGAGATTTGCTTAATTAATTAATTAGTCAATAGACTGTGATGTAAACATAATATTGATCTCTGTGTTTAATTCAATTCAATTTTATAAGGAATATACCAGCAGTTCCATTGCTTTCCTAAATGTGCTTCATTGTATTATTTTTTATACATACTCCACAGATGACAATCCCTGAACCTAAAACTATTTAAAAAATTATTCATTTTCTTTTCTTTCTTTTTTCTTTTTAAATCCTAGTTTGTATTTTTATGAGATTTGGAGCAAGCATTCTGAAACACAAGGGATTTCATGTGCTGCTGTTAGGATTATCATAGCTATTATGCTATTCTCAGATTTTAGGGAATATTACTAAATAAGATTAACATGGGCTTGAAATGTTCCCTGCACCTCAGACTCATCCTTAGCAATAAATATATTTTGATGAAACAATTTCTTTGCAGCCAGTGTCATAAAAAATGGAAAGACTTCATATAATATGAACTAATTGAAAGGGTCCCAAATATAATTTATTTATTTTTTTATTTATTGTTTAATTTATATCACCACCCATCTCCCCCCACAAGGGGACTCTGGGCAGTTTACAACAAAATTGATTAATTAAAAGCATATAAAATACAATACATCATTCCAATTTAATTAAATATAAATATATAAATATATAAAATCCAAGAGGTTATGTTATTGTTTAAAGGAACTCTATGGTGCCAGCCACCTCCAAGAGGAGCTATTACCCCCCCCCATCCCAGGCGAGGTGGCAGAGCCAGGTCTTCAATTGCTTTTGGAAGGTCAGGAGTGTGGGGGCCTGCCTCACCTCCAGGAGGAGAATGTTCCAAAGGGCGGGTGCCACTGCCGAGAAGGCTCGCCTCCTGGACCCCATCAGATGGAATTCTTTTATAGATGGGATCCATAGCAAGCCCTCTCTGGATAACCGGGTGGGACGGGTCAACGTTCTGGGGATGAGGCGGTTCCTTAGGTAACCTGGTCCCATGCCATGTAGGGCTTTAATGGTAACAACCAACACCTTGAATTGCACCTGGAAGCAAACTGGTAACCAGTGCAGCTCACGCAGCAGAGGTGTCACATGTGCCGATCTTGAGGCACCTATAACTGCACGCGCAGCTGCATTCTGGACCAGCTGAAGCTTCCGGATACTCTTCAAGGGTAGCCCCATGTAGAGCGCATTGCAATAGTCTATGTGAGAGATGACCAGGGCATGAGTGACTGTACAGAGGGCATCTCGGTCCAGGAAAGGGCGTAGCTGGCGTACAACTCGAAGTTGCATAAACGCCCTTCTGGCCACGGCTGCCACCTGCTCATCGAGCAGGAGCCGTGAGTCCAGAAGGACCCCCAGGTTCCGCACTTTGTCTGAATGGGGTAGTGCCACCCCATCCAGATCTAAAGATGACAACTCCCTGGATCTCGAGGCACCATCAATCCACAGCCACTCCGTCTTACCAGGGTTCAGCTGAAGCCTGTTGTTCCCCATCCAGGCCCCCACAGCCTTCAGACACTGAGAGAGGGCAGCCACTGCATCACTTAACTCACTCGGGATGGAGATATACAATTGAGTATCATCAGCATATTGATGATACCTCATCCCGTGATGGTGGATGATCTCACCCAGTGGTTTCATGTAGATATTAAACAGGAGAGGGTAGAGAACCGAACCCTATGGCACCCCACAAAGTAGGGGCTGAGGGTCGGAACTCTCATCTCCTATTACCACCGATTGGGACCGATCCCGGAGGAAGGAGGCGAACCAGCGCAAAACTACGCCGCCCACCCCCAACTCTCCGAGCCACCCCAAAAGGATACCATGGTCAATGGTATCGAAACCTGCTGAGAGGTCAAGATGAGCCAGGATGGATGCACTGCCTCCATCCCGCTCCCGCCAGAGATCATCTGTAAGTGCGACCAATGCAGTTTCCACCCCATATCCCGGCCTGAACCCTGACTGGAAGGGGTCTAGATAATCCGTATCATCCAGAATTCTCTGGAGTTGTAATGCCACCACTTTCTCAACCACCTTCCCCAAAAAGGGGAGGTGGGAGACGGGACAAAAGTTGTCCAACACTGTAGGGTCCACCGATGGCTTCTTGAGGAGGGGGTGCACCAGCGCCTCCTTAAAAGCAGCCGGAAACACTCCCTCTCCCAAGGAATAGTTATATCATGGTGATTATTGCATTTTTCCATTCAATTTTATAAGGAATAAACAGATAATTTTCAATTTTCTCCCATATTCAATCCATTGTATTGTCATGTAATGCTTTGGATGACCACCATATAAAATGTGGTTGGACCAAGATTTTACTTTGGGCACTAGATATACCTGGTCTACAGGTGACATCTACAGGAACCCAAATAAATGAATTAATTTTTGCATTCTAGTTTGTATTCTTATATCTGGGGGGAAAATGCTATAACAGAAGAGATTTCATGTATGAATGCTAGGATTCTGCAAGGTATCATAATATTTTTAAATTTGGGATACTATTAATAACTGATATTTATAGGGGTTACCCTTGTTCCTTGCTTTATAGTCTGGAAAACCTCAACTTTAGTAAGAAATAAGTACGTGCACCAGAACAAATTGTAACTTTTGATGAAACCATTTCTTTGCAGCCAATGTCATAAAAAGTTGAAGGGCTTCATAGCTGACCTATTTTCTTTGAAATCTTCCCTTGTGGACATGGAACACAATCATAGCAGCAGAAGGCTTTCCCTTCAGACTTTCTCTTCCAATATCCAGGGTGACAGTATTCATTGCACAGAGAAACCGGAAGAACCTGCTCATAACATGAAAAAGGTTGCAGAGGTAGTTGCCAAGTTGTTATGCTTTCTCATCAGCTGAAAATAGAGTCAACTAGTCATCCCATAAGGAGAATCGTGGCCAGCAGAGCTCAGTTGGAGACATTTTAACTGAAATATTTTCCATTCTTTTAGAACATGGTAAAAATATAAACATTCTCCGTGTATGTAGGCCCGTACCTGATTAAAACCTTTGTGCCATTCAATTAGATTTTCATTAATGATCAATTCATTTCCATAGGAAGCATTGGGATCTAGCCTTCCAACTTTCACACTCTGGATGGACTTGTTTGGAAAAGCAATCATGTTCATGATGTCAAATCCTCCTGCGACTTCCCTCTTCACATTAAAGGACACCCTCTCTCCTGCTGAGTTGTTGAAAGAAATGCCTTGAAGAAATGGGTGGAGCTACTTGGAAAAGAAGAAGAAAGGGAGGAAGTTGAAATAACAATATTGAGAGAAGTCAACGTATTAGACATTCCGTGTTTGACTTCCAAAATTCTTTATAGAGTTTCATTGGACAAAATGCCAGTACAAAACAGAGTATATATTGTAAACAACTTAATGTTTCCAGTTTTCATCGATAGAAAAAGTGGTCAACCCACAAAGTATTACCTGTGAATAACAGAATTGTGAATATACAGAATACACAGAATTGTGTGATGCAATCTTCCTTGAGAAGAAAGTTACATGTAATCTAATTCGGGTGGAGGAGATCATTAACTGTTTTAATAATAGCTATTTGAACAATAGATTGTACCTGGAACTACGGCTTAGCTCATTTTGTGAGCTAAATTATTTTGTACTAAATTCTTCATTGAAAGGAAAATATGTTTGCTGAAGAAATGTTACCTTGAAAGGCTGTAGTTCTGGAGATTCAGCCATTTTATCCACCAATATCTTTTTCTGGTTGTCTCCCCTTGATAGCATGGTATGCAAAGAATGAGCCACAGCATAAACTCCATTATAGATACTGTAGCTGTGACCTGTCATCTGTAATTGAAACAGAGGTTCAGGAAGGCTTTCCAGATCTTCTTCCCCAGTGCATTTTTGACTGCCCATTGATGACCATTTTGAATTAGGAAAGAAACAGTCAAATGCTTGCTCCCAAAAATGGTTTCGAAACGCATCTCTGTGCCTTGAATATGGTTTTATGGACTGAAGAAATTCCTTGAATTCCAGATTTTCACTTGTATGGATTTGAAAAGAAATGGCCCCATCATAAAATTGGAGATCCCAATCCCTTTGGGTTCCTGTTAGTGTGAAATCAATTTGGCTTGTGGAGATCCACACCTTGCTTAAAGATGTATTTCCCTTATTTGCAGCATCCCATAGAAATTTGAGAGCTGTGAGCCATGCAAGTGTCAAAGATTCTCCATAGATGATATAAGTATTTGTTTTAATGTCTGTGAAATGGGTATAAAAGTTAAACATTATATCACTAATTTTGTCCAAATCATCCAAACGGAATAATTTTGGAAACCTTTGTGTGAAAGCTAAACAGATTCTCCGCTGGGAAAGCAACGGCTGCAGTTTCCACAAAAAATGTTCTCCACTCTCAGTATCAGCAGCAAAGAGCCCAATCCATTTCCATCCAAACATTTGCAGCAATCGAACAATCCCGATATACTGAGGAGCCTCATTTGGGGCCATGAAGTAAAGAGAAGATAATTTACTGGTATCAATTTCTTCCAGGGGAAATGATCCATATGTGAGCTAAAAGGAGGCACCGAGACATGGTACAGAGGAGTTAAGGAGAGATTTTTGTTTAGCTTATGCATTTTTATGGATGACTTCAAAAATTGGTTAGATAGATTAAAATTTATTCCTGATACATAATTTCTCAAATTCTGAGAATATAGTTAAATTTCTGGGCACTCATTATTTTATTCAACCTAACAGGAAATGTGTAAAAATACCAGCAACATTCACCATGGAAACTAACTTTGATTTTGAGCCAATTGTTAAGTCTTAGGTGAGATTTATTAGAATGAGCAATTAAGGATGCTCTTGGGCTTTAATTAATTAAGAAGATCAGGATAAAGCCCCTCACCCCTGGACCAACCTGTGGAATTTTGTAGAAATCAGTAATTTCTGCCATATGGGATGAAGTCTCTGATCCAAGTCCTCCAATGATGGCCATGAGATTTTTCTGGAGTCCACATTTGTAGTTGGGGAGAAATCTAAGTGATTTGAAGAGCAGGTCCAGGGTGGTCCGATAGGTCATCTTTGGATTGTTGTAGCTGTCATAGATGTGGAATCCAAGGGTGACATTGGGCAAGATTTGTGGATTCTCATTGACCTCCTTGACAGCAAAGGCCAAGGAAAGGACATGCTGGTAGAATTTTGTGATCAGACTGGAGATAAAGAAAGTTTTTCAGAAAACAATTCTACAATGTGAAGAATAGTATTTAGAAGAATAGTGATTTCTCCCTCAGTTGGAATTGGATTCAGTTTTAATAGTGCTGATGTTTCTAATCTATTGAACACTTTTGGCTACAGTCCATATCGTATTTATGAAAGAGCATTTTATTAAACATTTCATTCACAGAACGTTAGTCAGAATAACATATACTAATAATACATTGTTAGGTTTTTAAGGCAATATTCAGTGGTAAGATACTGAACTGTTTCTCTGGAGTTAAATTCTAAACTTATTCCACTTTGTTCTTTATGCCACCCTTCCACCTTTTTTAAAAAAATTAAAAATAATTTGGTACATTTGGAGTAAAACCATTTCAAAGTTGAGATAAAATTTTCTTTAAACCCATTTTTCTCCCTAATTTTCTCCAGCTCATAGCTTTTCTGTTCCCATTGAACACTCTAAATACGTTTGTAATTCTTTATTTCAAACAAATTCAGACTGAAATTACATGCTTGTCCTATTTCTCATTCATTTTCACTCTTTTACAAAAAAAATATGATTAGCTATTTAGATATTTACTCTTTTGATTTTTTCTTTTTAACTGAATGAATCCCCATCCATAATTTCTTCATGGTCAAGCTATTCTGTAGGAATCCGTAATCTCAATCCTTCCCCCCCCCCAATATTATGATTTTTTTTTTAAATGGGAGAACAACATTCAGAAAATTCGAGAAATAAATGGGCTATGGTATTTATATGTCTACATTGAGGCTGTTATTACTTATGGCAATGTGTTGTCATCTGGGAAAATTGAGAAAAAGGTAATGTAGAATCTCAAACAGTTCCTGAGATGGATATACATTAAAGGACTGCTCACTGAAAGTATTCATAATCTGGAAAGCCATCTTTCTTGTGTGGAGATCACCTGATTAATATGGAAATTAATATGGAAAAGGAAAAGGACCATTTTGGATCACTGGAAACTTTGGAAAGAACAACACATCAGAAGCAAGATTATGACAATGACAATGATGATGATAGACTAATCCTTTAAAAGTTATCTCCTACAAATCCACCGTGACCCATGTCTTGACTCATAATACTGATTTTTTTCCAGCACATGTCTTAAAACAATCACCCTAAACTTTCACTTCAACTCTTATATGCCTGAATACTAACTGAGAAAGTTTTGTTTTTCATAATGAAATTATGATGCATTGATTTCATGATTAGAAAAAAATATATAATATAGAAAAAATATAAGCAATGATGTAACCATAGAGTAAAAGGTTAATTTACATTTACATAGTTATAACTGCTGTAAAATGAAATCAGAAGTCATTTCTTTATATTTCTTCTTTCTCTATTTTCTGCACCTTTAGCTCTGTTTTTTTCTTATTTCCCTCTATTTGATTCTACCTTCATTCTAAATATTAGTTCCTGTTAGTTTTTAACTTTTTAAAAGTTTAATACAGTTATATAAAAGAAACTAACTGGGAAAGTAAGGTCTGTCTGAATAAATAGAAAGGAAGGTCATAATCATGAACATGATTAGCTCTATTTCGCTCACCCCCCCCCTTCCTCAAATTTCCATGGAATTCATATTAGCTTATCACTAATTTCAAGCTTGCTTTCTAGTTTTCACAGAGTTCTGGAACTTTTCCACAGAGAGCAGACCTCCACTTTCTGCTTGTCCCATCACATTCTGAGTGCAGGAACAGATGATGTCATACTTCTCCCACCCCCAACCCATGCAAATGCTCCCCCAAGCTGTCTTAAACCATTCAGAGCAGATGATCTCTAGCCTTGGCTCCATTCCAGTAGCAGACCTACCTCTCATTTGCTGCAGAGACCAGCATGCCCCCCTCCTATCCAGAGGCTGGTCATCCTTTTACAGACACACTTGCATGATCCAACAATGGCCTGTTAAGTCAATGAAGTATCCTTAATTCTAAAAACTCATGATCCATTTAACTCTTACATCTCCCAGTGGGCAACCATTCAGTTCTTCCCCAAGATGGATAAAACATGTTTCCCTCTTATTTATTTATTTATTTATTTATTTATTTATTTATTTATTTATTTATTTATTTATACATACCTTTAGGTTGCAAACAGGACCATTGCTACTTTGTTTCTATGAAGCTGAACTATTTATTCTCCTTTCCCTAGATCATTTCCATGGACCTACAGAGGAATGTAGGTAAAATGGAACAAGCTGTTCCCTATCACTTCAATTATTGTAGCATCAGAGCTAGGATGGTGCCATAAGGGAGAGGGGGGAGATGATAATGTCAGAAGAGGTGTTAAAACATATGTTTGTGCAAACATCTGGGAAAGCAAAGGAAAGGCTGGGAGGAAGGAGCAATCCTGAAAAGGAAAAGGCAGAGACTGGTAGACAAGTTGATGTATTATTTATGATCTAGGACTTATTAGGATTTTCACTACATCGGGGAACTTACTCATAAAAAGATTTAGGGCAATGACGAATGGATAAAGTACTGAACTATCTCTATTCAGGTGGACATAAACTTGTGCCTTTTTCATCACTTCAAACATTGTTTCATAATTTGAGATAAACATTTCAAATTTCAGATAAGAGTTTCTTGAGCGCCATGTTTTATGCAGCTTTACTTTCTAAATTTCCTCAGTCATAATCTTAATAATCATAATTTTCTTTTATGAAGAGCACTCTAGGTAATTTTCTAATTCTGTCTTTCAAATAAAATTGTTTGAAGTTGGATATTAATGGTCCTTCTTATGGATATATCTCTCTTCTAAAAAAAAATCAATTAATTCTATTCATATTTTATTTAACAGAGGGCCCATATCTTTTGAAAGGTTTCTTCATTTTATTAATTCCGCATGTCTTATGGGTCTGTAATCTAGCTATTCTTTAGCCATTTATGTTCACCCTCTCATGACATCTTCTTAAATATAAAATAAAGTTTCCTGATGTGAGAACAAAAGTCTTATTTAGCCTACAGCCAGAAACTCTCAGAAAACTGAAGAAATTACTTGACCAGATAAAGTTTTCATCTGCTTTCTTTGAGCACTTTTTTAGTCATAGAAACAGGTGTGGTTATCTAGAAAAGCTGAGAAGAAACAAGGGATCATTGGGTGAAGAAAGGTGTAGGACCTGCTTACTCTGAAAGTCCATATAGCTCCTGATATGGATGTTGTTGAAATGAATGTTCACTGAAGGCATAGAAGTTCTGTGAAGCCATCCCTCCAATGAGGAGATCACCTGGTTGGTACCATTCATGAGGAATGGGAAAAGGATCAACCACTGGGCACTTGAGAGTATTCCCTTTGATCACTGGGAACATCAGAATGAATAACACATCAGCAGCCAAAATATCTCCTAAACGAGGTCTCCAGCATATCAACCCACACCATTGTACCTGACTTAGCATACTGGATTTTCCCAACACACCTCCTAAGAGAAAAGCATCAATCTAAACTTTAACTTCAATGGATACAGATGTGTGCTTGAATACTGACTGAGAGTTCTACAATTCAAATCGGAAGTCGGTCTGATCAAAGATGCTGGAGGATATGAACTGAATTGCCCTGTGACTCTTCCCATCATCCCAAACTCTCCATGCCACTGGGATTAGTTTATAAACTCTCAGCCATGCTTTCTAGTTTTCACTGTTTTCTGGAAAATCTCTGGAGCTTTGAGCAAATAAACACATGACAGTAATTTGGAAGAGTTAATTATCTATTCAACATTTCCCCCATAACTGGCCTTAAAAAAATAACATATAATTGTTAATTACCAATTTGAGAAAGTGTTCTCCCCTTCCTAAAATAAAAGTAATTTTAAAAATCAGATGATTTTTTTAATGGTGATACACACATACATGGACACAGACAGAAAAAAAAGATGAAATATTGGACTTACCTATCTTGATTCAGAATACAAAGTAGAGGGACTGTTGCTCGCAGACAACAGTATAAGTGTACATATAGTGTACTGTATATGTCACACCACCTGCCCCATTCCATCTTTAATGCTTTTTTAAAAATATTTTATTCAATTTGAATGCCACTGTGAGATACCTCCGCTCCCATAATATATTCACCCCTTGCAAGCATGAAAATACAGTTTGTACAATGAAAAAATAATGCATATACAGTATGTAACATAGACAACAGAAATAACTTGAATACATTGTAGCAATCAGAAAAGAAAACTGTATTTTGACGCATGTTGTTTTATGTGGATGAAAGACTGGATTACTTTAGAAAATAAAAAAATGTTAGATCTTGAAGGCCATGAGTTAAGATTTGGATGGCATGCCTACTTATGGTATAATAAAGTTAAGATAAAAAAGGAATTTAATAACCATTATATTGGGAAGGCTATATTAAGGATCTGGGAGAAATATAAAGTTAGATTGGTACATAATATACCTCTTTGGTTATCACCACAGGAGGCATATGCAAGACGAGAAAGTCCTGGAGATATAAAATTGTTAAGGTACAAAGATCTATTAATTTTTGAGGAAGGTAAACCAATGTTTAAGACAAGAGGAAAACTGGAGATGGAAGGCCATGTATGTCATTGGTTTAACTACATTCAATTATTTGAGTGTTTTTAGCTGGATAAAAAGAACTATAGATTTGTAAATGAAACAACTTATTTGGAGAAACAACTTTGTATGAATAATGAACATATTATAGCCAAAATGTATAGGAATTTACTACAAATGAATTTGGAGAATAAACAAGTTAAGGACTGTATGGTAAAATGGGCTAGTAATTTTGGATACAATATTATGATGGATCAACGGGAAAAAATGTGGATGAAAATTTTAAAATTTATGCTGAGTTATAATTTAAAGGAAAAGTTTTAGAAAATGATGTACAGATGGTACTTAACACCTGATAAATTATCGAAAATTTTCAAAAATGTAACAAATGTATGTTGGAAATGCTCACAAGGAGTTTGTTGTTCAGTCGTTTAGTCATGTCTGACTCTTCATGACCTCATGGACCATAGCACACCAGGCCTTTCTGTCCTCCACTGTCTCCCTGAGTTTACTCAAATTCATGTTCATGGAGTACAAGGAGTACAAGGAGTAGGAACCCAATCTCCTGGCTGCAACTCACCTTCTGGAGGACAAATGGGTTTATTCTCAGCATTTTCCTTAATCTGGAAAAACACTTGGGGCTACAGAAAATCTTGCCTGTGCCCAGAAAAAACTGCCACTCTGCCAGCTCTGCCCATTTAGCTCATAGGCAAAGTTGTTCAGTCTGCCATTTCCCACATGAAGTCTCTGAAACTCCTGCCAAAATTTGGACGTGAACTGGCTAGTGCACCTTGGCCACTTTGTTCCTGAAGGAGTCTCCAAACTCCTCCATGAAAGCTCTTACATTAGTCAAAAAACAGGCTAAATTCTTAGGGTCACTGTTGGACTTCCCCTTCAGATCTTTCACCACTGCTATCTCGCCATGTCCCATCTTTCTCAGAAGTGGCTTTGCTTGTTGGGTGCTGCGTTCCCGACGTACCATCCCAGGTCCTGAAATTTGTGCCCTGTCACTGGTGGAGCTGCTGTCGTCATCAGAGGACATTTGATCCTTCACTTCTGTGGTGCTGCATTGAGGCTCTCCCTCAAAGCACCTTAACAACTCACTCATGGCTGATTGCAATGTGGCTATGCCGCTCCCCTTCGCTCGCATTTCGCAACTGAATGAATGCAGTTCTCTCTCGACCTGGTCAATTTGTTCTTCCACTGCCATCACTCTTGTGTGTGGGAGGGGCTGAATCCCGGTTTCCTGTTTCCTGTTCCCTTTCTTTTCTCTCTCTCTCTGCTTGAATCTCCCACCAAGGAGGGTGGCAGCCATGGCTGCTGCCACGTGTTTCTCATACTTCCAGACAGCAAGGCCAAATTAGAAGCATGCGGGTTTGGTCAGAACCACTTGCTTGCACGCATGGACCATTTCTACTAAGGAACTGTGAGTTACAATAAACTTGTAAACTCTTTTTTATGTAACTTTACATTTAACATGTGAAGTGTGTTTATTTTGTGTTTGAACTGATTAAGCCTTGTGCAAGTTTATGGGAACGCTTCTACTTTGCTATATACTAATAAGAAGCTATGTGGAGTTCTGATACTACCATGTCAGAATTTCCTACAATTCTGTCATCCCAAAGAGAGAAAGATGTTGATCAGATATATCAAGAAAAATTGCCAGCTTGTCAATGGTTCAATGATAATTATGTCCCTTATGAATGATTGAAATCACTCTATTATTCTTGTTGTTGTTTATTCGTTCAGTCGTTTCCGACTCTTCGTGACTTCATGGACCAGTCCACGCCAGAGCTTTCTGTCGGCCGTCACCATCCCCAGCTCCCCAACGGTTGAGTCCGTCACCTCCAGAATACCATCCATCCATCTTGCCCTTGGTCAGCCCCTCTTCCTTTTGCCTTCCACTTTCCCCAGCATCAGCTCCTTCTCCAGGGTATCCGGTCTTCTCATTATGTGGCCAAAGTACTTCAGTTCTGCCTTTAATATCATTCCCTCAAGTGAGCAGTCTGGCTTGATTTCCTGGAGTATGGACTGGTTTGATCTTCTTGCAGTCCAAGGCACTCTCAGAATCTTCCTCCAACACCACAGCTCAAAAGCATCTATCTTCCTTCGCTCAGCCTTCCCTATGGTCCAGCTCTCACAGCCATAGGTTACTACAGGGAATACCATTGCTTTAACTATGCGGACCTTTGTTGTCAGTGTGAGGTCTCTGCTCTTAACTATTTTATCAAGATTTGCCATTGCTCTCCTCCCAAGAAGTAGACGTCTTCTGATTTCCTGGCTGCAGTCAGCGTCTGCAGTAATCTTTGCGCCTAGAAATACAAAGTCTGTCACTGCCTCCACTTTTTCTCCCTCTATTTGCCAGTCATCAATCAAGCTCGTTGCCATAACCTTGGTTTTTTTGAGGTTTAACTGCAACCCAGCTTTTGCACTTTCTTCTTTCACCTTCGTCATAAGGCTCCTCAACTCCTCCTCGCTTTCAGCCATCAAAGTGGTATCATCTGCATATCTGAGATTGTTAATGTTTCTTCCAGTGATTTTAACTCCAGCCTTAGATTCCTCAAGCCCAGCATGTCGCATGATGTGTTCTGCGTACAGGTTGAATAGGTAGGGTGAGAGTATACAACCCTGCCGTACTCCTTTCCCAATTTTAAGCATCATCTGGGGGGGGAGATATGACCAATTAAATGCAAAATTCCAGAGGTTAGCCATAAGAGATAAGGAATTATTTTTAAACAAGCAATGTGTGGAAGTGGAAAAAGACAATAGAATAGGAAGGACAAGAGACCTCTTCCAGAAAATTAGAAACATCAGAGGTAAATTCCAGGCAAAAATGGGTATGATCAAAAACAAAGATGGTAAGGACCTAACAGAAGCAGAAGAGATCAAGAAAAGGTGGCAGGAATATACGGAAGATATGTATAGGAAGGATAATAATATTGGAGATAGCTTTGACAGTGTGGTCAGTGAGTTAAAGCCAGACATCCTGAAGAGTGAGGTTGAATGGGCCTTAAGAAGCATTGCTAATAACAAGGCAGCAGGAGATGACGGTATCCCAGCTGAACTGTTTAAAATCTTGCAAGATGATGCTGTCAAGGTGATGCATGCCATATGCCAGCAAATTTGGAAAACACAAGAATGGCCATCAGATTGGAAAAAATCAACTTATATCCCCATACCAAAAAAGGGAAGCACTAAAGAATGTTCAAACTATCGAACAGTGGCACTTATTTCACATGCCAGTAAGGTAATGCTCAAGATCTTGCAAGGTAGACTCCAACAATTCATGGAGCGAGAATTGCCAGATGTACAAGCTGGGTTTAGAAAAGGCAGAGGAACTAGAGACCAAATTGCCAATATCTGCTGGATAATGGAGAAAGCCAGGGAATTTCAGAAAAACATCTATTTTTGTTTTATTGACTATTCTAAAGCCTTTGACTGTGTGGATCATAACAAATTGTGGCAAGTTCTTGGTGGTATGGGGATACCAAGTCATATTGTCTGCCTCCTGAGGAATCTGTATAACGACCAAGTAGCAATGGTAAGAACAGAGCACGGAACAACGGACTGGTTTAAGATTGGGAAAGGAGTACGGCAGGGTTGTATACTCTCACCCTACCTATTCAACCTGTATGCAGAACACATCATGGGATGTGCTGGGCTTGAAGAATCCAAGGCTGGAGTTAAAATCGCTGGAAGAAATTCAATGGGAAATTCAATGGGAGAATGAGTTCTATGAACAGATGGATGGCGTTGCCATGGGAAGCCCCCTGAGCCCAGTTATAGCAAACTTTTACATGGAATATTTTGAAAAACTGGCTTTGGAATCAGCTCCCATTACACCAACAGTCTGGTTCCAGTTCGGGAATGACACCTTCGCAATTTGGAGTCATACTGAAGAAGAACTGGAGAAATTTCTGGACCACCTAAACGGCATCCACCCCAATATACAATTCACTATGGGAAAAGAAACTGACGGCAAACTTCCATTTTTAGATACGCTGGTCATACGCAAACCAGACCTCAAACTAGGACACAAAGTATACAGAAAACCCACCCATACAGACCGGTATCCGCACAAAAATTCCATATCATCACCTACGACAAAAGAGAGGCATGATCAAAACCTTGGTGGATCGTGCTAATCGAAACTGTGAAACCCAATTTCTCAACAATGAACTTAACCATCTGAATTGGGTCCTACAGGCGAATGGCTATTCCAAGAATGAAATAAAAAGAGCCATCAAACCAAGAAAACAACATCCAACTGAAGAAAAACAGCCTCCCACAATCAAAGTATTCCTGCCCTACATCAAAGGAGTCACTGACCGCATGGGAAAACTGATGGAAAAACACAACTTTCAAACAGTCTTCAGACCCACCAGGAAAATACAACAAATGTTAAAATCAGCAAAAGACAAAAGGGACCCCCGCACTGCTGCAGGAGTATACCACATACCATGCAGCTGCGGACAAATGTACATCGGAACCACAAAACGAAGCATTCACACCAGGATAAAAGAACATGAAAGACACTGCAGACTACAGCAACCGGAAAAATCTTCAGTAGCTGAACATGCTCTCAAGCAAACGGGACACAAAATCCTATTTGAAAACACAGAAATACTGGACAACACCAAAAGCCACTACACCAGATTATACAGAGAAGCCATTGAAATTCACAAACACCAGCAGTTATAATAAAAAAGAAGAAAGTCTAAAAATTAGCAAAACCTGGCTACCAGTCCTGAAAAACACAGCCTGCAAAAGGTCAACAAACTCAGTCCAACCACCAGGACATGGGAATACTTCTCACAATGAACATGCTAATCACACTCATCAGCCACTCGTTAACATTTGAACACAACAAAAAAAAACCCACCTAATCTCCTATAATTTAGCTCTATAAATAGAAAACAAACAAAACATTGCCACTCTACTGGGCACAGAGATTTCGCTTCCGTCTGTGCTCCTGCCCTCTGAAGATGCTGGCCACAGATGCTGGCGAAATGTTAGGAACCACAACTTCCAGAACACGGCCACACAGCCCAGAAGACCCACAACAGCCATCGCTGGAAGAAACATTAACAATCTCAGATATGCAGATGATACCACTTTGATGGCTGAAAGCGAGGAGGAGTTGAGGAGCCTTATGATGAAGGTGAAAGAAGAAAGTGCAAAAGCTGTGTTGCAGATAAACCTCAAAATAACCCAGATTATGGCAACGAGCTTGATTGATGACTGGCAAATAGAGGGAGAAAAAGTGGAGGCAGTGACAGACTTTGTATTTCTAGGAGCAAAGATTACTGCAGACGCTGACTGCAGCCAGGAAATCAGAAGACGTCTACTTCTTGGGAGGAGAGCAATCTTCAGAAAATAGTTAAGAGCAGAGACATCACACTGACAACAAAGATCCGCATAGTTAAAGCAATGGTATTCCCTGTAGTAACCTATGGCTGTGAGAGCTGGACCATAAGGAAGGCTGAGCGAAGGAAGATAGATGCTTTTGAACTGTGGTGTTGGAGGAAAATTCTGAGTGCCTTGGACTTCAAGAAGATCAAACCAGTCCATACTCCAGGAAATCAAGCCAGACTGCTCACTTGAGGGAATGATATTAAAGGCAAAACTGAAGTACTTTGGCCACATAATGAGAAGACAGGATACCCTGGAGAAGAAGCTGATGCTAGGGAACGTGGAAGGCAAAAGGAAGAGGGGCCGACCAAGGGCAAGATGGATGGATGATATTCTGGAGGTGACAGATTCAACCATGGGTGAGCTGGGGATGGTGACGGATGACAGGAAGCGCTGGCGTGGGCTGGTCCCTGAGGTCACGAGGAGTCGGAGACGACTGAACGAATAAACAACAACAACAAATCCAAAAACCGGTGGTCTTTCTAACATTTCAAGAAAGATTAGGAATTGGTTTCGCTTCCACTGCTCTTTGTTTCTCCTTCTTGACATCTTGGGTACTTGGGACTTTTATTAAGCACAGGGACACTCCCATTGTTAAGTCTAACAACAGGGCCCTCACCTACACACACCTTGTCTCTCTGATGCTCTGTTTTCTCTCATCTTTCTTCTTCCTCAGCCAACCTGGCAAAGTGACCTGCCTTCTCCAACAATCCACTTTTGGCATCACCTTCTCAGTGGCCATTCTAGTGTCCTGGCGAAAACCATCACAGTGGTTGTCGCTTTCATGGCCACCAAACCAGGTTCACTGGTGGGGAAAAGGTTGGCCTTTACTATTGGCCTGTCCTGCTCTCTCTTCCAAGTATGCATTTGTACTCTTTGGTTGTCAACATCTCCCCCATTCCCTGAGTTAGACATGCACTCAGAATCCAAAGCAATTATTCTACAATGCAATGAGGGCTCAGCCTCCTTCTTCTACTTCGTCTTGGGCTACATGGGTATCTTGGCCATGGCCAGCTTTATTGTGGCTTTTCTTGCCTGTAAATTACCTGACAGCTTTAATGAGGCCAAGTTCATCACCTTCAGCATGTTGGCCTTCTGCAGTGTGTGGGTCTCCTTTTTTCCAGCCTATCTGAGCACCAAAGGAAAAGCCATGGTAGCTGTGGAGGTCTTCTCCATCTTGTCCTCCAGCGCTGCCTTACTGGGATGCATATTTTTGCCAAAATGCTACATCATTGTCTTCAGGCCTGAACTGAACCACAGGGAACAACTGAGGAAGAGGAATTAGTACATCATGTGATCTTTCTCGCTATGAGACATTGCTGACTAATAAAATAGGAATCTCTTTGCTTTCTAGAGGAAAGATATAGAAGCTGTAATTTCTTTCAAAGGAGGATTTATGGAGGATTATTATTATTATTAAGATTTATTGTTAAAGCCAACAACCGGGCCCTCACCTACACCCTCCTTGTCTCTCTTCTTCTCTGTTTTCTCTCCTCTTTCTTCTTCCTCAGCCAACCTGGCAAAGTGACCTGCCTTCTACGACAATCCACTTTTGGCATCACCTTCTCAGTGGCCATTTCTAGTGTCTTGGCCAAAACCATCACAGTGGTTGTGGCTTTCATAGCCGCTAAACCAGGAACTCAGATGAGGAAATGAGTGGGGAAAAGGTTGGCCTTTACTACTGTCCTGTCCTGCTCTCTCTTCCAAGTATGCATTTGTACTCTTTGGTTGTCAACATCTCCCCCATTCCTTGAGTTAGACATGCATTCAGAATCCAAAGCAATTATTCTACAATGCAATGAGGGCTCAGCCTCCTTCTTCTACTTCGTCTTGGGCTACATGGGTATCTTAGCCATGGCCAGTTTTATTGTGGCTTTTCTTGCCCGTAAATTGCCTGACAGCTTTAATGAGGCCAGGTTCATCACCTTCAGCATGTTGGCCTTCTGCAGTGTGTGGGTCTCCTTTTTTCCAGCCTATCTGAGCACCAAAGGAAAAGCCATGGTAGCTGTGGAGGTCTTCTCCATCTTGTCCTCCAGCGCTGCCTTGCTGGGGTGCATATTTTTTCCAAAATGCTACATCATTGTGTTCAGGCCTGAGATAAACCAAAGGAACCAACTTATAAATAGGTTTTAGTACATCATGTTATCTTTCTCGCTATGAAACATTGCTGACAAACAGAATAGAAAGATTGGTGCCTAAAGGAAATTTATATAAGTTGTTATTCTTGCAAAGGAGGATTTAGGGATTATTATTATTATTATTATTATTATTATTATTATTATTATTATTATTATTTAAGATTTATTATCGTCACCCATTCCAAAAGAAGCGCTGATGCTGCTGTTTTGCACCATTTCCCAAGATTCTTCAGCCTAACCCTTTCTTCCTTTTAACACACCAATCTAACAACACTTGAGGAATCTAGCCTTGTTGCTTACTTTCAGGAGGTTGGATATATGGATTCAAAGGATGTCAAATG
>JALMGJ010000011.1:1230000-1245000 GCA_023362775.1 Charina bottae | reverse complement strand
GAAACTTAGGTGCAGTAAGACTTTTGAAGGACCTTAAGTGAGCTTAAGGCAATTAAAAAAATGTTCTGCATCGTCACACCTCACAAAAGATCCTTACAGTTAATGAGTCATACTTGCTGAATCTGTATTCTATTTTGTGTCAATTTATATAAAATATATGTGGTAGCTTGAAATAAAAAATTACACCTTTTATTTGTGGTAGGACTGTGTAAAAAGTATATTTGAAGTATGTACAATAGTATTTTAGGAAAGCTGTCATCTTCCTTCTTCCATCAAAGAAAGAAATATTTGCTATTCATATAGAAATGTTGCCACCTTACAAGAATGGTGAAATTGTTTTCTCAGTGGGTGTATTTAAACTATTTTCAGTATAATAACCAAATTCTATCAGCACATCCTTGCCTTGGTATTTGCTGTGAAGGAGATCAATGAGGACTCCCAGATCTTACCTAACATCACTCTCGGGTTCCACATCGATGACAGTTACTACAACTCAAGGATGACCTATCGCACCACTCTGGACCTCCTTTTCAAATCCAAGGAATTTGTCCCTAACTACAGCTGTGATAGCCAGAAAAATCTCATGGCCATCATTGGAGCACTTGTGTCTGATACTTCATCCAATATGGCAGAAAGCATAAACGTCTACAAGATTCCACAGGTAATTTGGGCAGGGGCTGAGAGAGAAACTTTGACTACCTTTTTACTTAATGTTAGAGATTAGGTTTTTGCCATGCCTTTCTGCAGGAGTACACTTTGCTTTCCCTTCTGCAACTTTTCCCCACAACTCAATAAGTTGGCTCAAGGTAATCCAGTCAAAGAAATCCAAATCTTTTATTATGATCAAAGAACAGAAAATTAAAATTTAGGATTTAAATTACAGGAAAAAAAATAAACTTGTTTGAGGGGGGCAGGTGACATAATGTTTTTAACACCAGCCAGCAATAGGTGGCAACTCTCCTTGCTATATCTTCGTTGGTGTCTGATAATAGTTTAGTATAAAACACAACTGTATTGCCTGGGAAGTGTTGGAGGGTTTGTGCTATATGGTCCTTTTGGAGATCTCTATAATAATTGCAGTAAATGAGGACATTCTTGACTGTTTCCATTTCCCCAGAATCTCATGGAGATAGTCTTTCATGGATAGATATTTTATTATATACTGTATGCCATAAAGGGAGAAGGTCATCCAATATGTCTAGCTCTGAAGATTTCTTTCCTTCGGCTGGGAAGAGTTAAGATGCTCAGATAGTTACTGTAGCAGGTTTCCACTTGTTCATGGTGATGAGCATTCTGGAATTCTATATTAGGAAGCTAATTTTGGTTTGTAATCCAGTTCTATTCCACAGGTGAGAAAATGTTTTACCCTGGGGTTTTAGTTGCTTTTATTGTTCATCAGAATTGCCATCATGTACCTACAATTTGAGAAATTTTCAATGTAGGGACAACTTCATTTATTTTCCAGCTAGCACTCATTTTTCCATATTTCTCTATTGATTCTCATGGATAATGAGACTCTTTTTTCTTTTTCTTTAGTTGACCTATGGCTCTTTCTCCCAAGAAGAGTTTCAGAGTACTAAGTTATCTTCAATTTACTGCATGGTCCCAAATGAGGACCTTCAGTACATTGGAGTTATACGACTTCTTCTCCATTTTGGATGGACGTGGACTGGAGTATTTGTATTTGACAATAATAAGGGAGAAGGTTTCTTGCAGAAACTGCAGCCATTGCTTTCCCAGAATGGCATCTGTTTAGCTTTCACACAAAAAATTCCACAACTAGCCCATGCGGAAGACTTCCCAGAATTGCTTGATGAAATCTCAATTATTTCTGATAAATTGATAGATCAGAAAGCAAATGCTTTTCTTGTGTATGGAGAATCATTCACAACTGTGTGGCTCACAACTGCCTTGTTTCTAAGTGATCCTGAAAATAATGAGACTGCATCATTTAGAAAGGTTTGGATCCTGATGAACCCAATTGATTTCATACTGACAGGAACTCAAAGGGGTTGGGATCTCCAGTTGTTCCATGGGGCTCTTTCCTTTACAGTTCATTCTAGAGAAGTTCCAGAGTTCAAAGAATTTCTTCAAGTCATCAAACCTTCAACCCACAAAGATGTGTTTCTTCAAGACGTTTGGGAACAATTGTTTGACTGTTCATTTTCAAATGGAGAATTACCCTCAATGATCAGCGAAATTTGTAGTGGAGAAGAGAATTTGGAGAATCTGCCTGGGCCTCTGTTTGAGTTGCAGATGACTGGCCAAAGCTACAGTATTTACAATGCTGTTTATGCAGTGGCACATTCTTTGCAGGAGATGGTGAGATCAAGGTCCAAACAGAGAGAAATTGCAACATTTGAATTTTCAGATCTTCAGCCTTGGCAGGTAATCTCTCCATGCCATGTCAACCTGGTTCCAAGAACAGTTCTATGGTGATGTATCTGAAGGGAGTCTTTCTTTGCTTTGTGCCAAGCACGCTTTTCTGAAATGGGGGCATTTCACCTTTCTTATTAACTTTTTGCAATTTAATCCATACAGTATTGTTAGACTGGGGATTGAGGGTTTGAATTTCCAGACCTCCAACCTTGGCAGGTAATCTCTCCATGGTGCACCTATCTTCTATTTCAGTGAATAGTCATTCTCATCCATATCTTAATAGGGTTGGTTTGCCCTGCCTATCGCCACATATTAAGAGAGATACTCAGGCAAAAAAGTTAGTAGCATAAGCAGTCATTCTATGTTATAGAATAAAAGAGGATTAAAATAAACTATTCCTTTGCAAATTTCAGTCTGGTCAATGGGACATATTGACCCTAGTTTCCAAAATGAAGCATTTCAACTCCACCTAGAATTGGCCTGTCTTGTAAATTCATCCAGCCTTTCTGCAAGTATTCAATGTTAATGTGCCTTAAAGATGTCTTTCTTTGCTTTCTGCCCAACACACTTTTCTGAAATTCAGCATTTCTACTTTCTTATTAGCATTTGGCAATTTAGTCAAGACAGGGTATTCTTTTCATGAAGTGATGTTAGTTTTTAGACTTATGGTAAACCCCTTCATGGATCACTGCCTTGTCGTGGTGAAGGGGCTTGTGTAACTGAATGAATTAAGGTCAAGACGGACAGGTCATGACGGAGAGTTCTGACAAAACGTAGTCCACTGGAGGAGGGAATGGCAAACCACTCCAGTATCCTTGCCAAGAAAACCCATGGAGAGTATCAAAAGGCTAAAATATATGACGCCGGAAGATGAGCCCCTCAGGTCAGAAGGTGTCCAATATGCTACTGGGGAAGAGCGGAGGGCAATTCTGAGTAGCTCCAGAAAGAGTGAAGCGGCTGGGCCAAAGCCGAAAGGACGCTCAGTTGTGGATGTGTCTGGAAGTGGAAGGAAAGTCCGATGCTGTAAAGAACAATACTGCATAGGAACCTGGAATGTAAGATCAATGAATCAAGGTAAGCTGGATGTGGTCAAACATGAGATGAAAAGATTGAACATCGACATCTTGGGAATCAGCGAACTAAAATGGACAGGAATGGGCGAATTTAATTCAGAAGACCATTATATATACTACTGTGGGCAAGAATTCCTTTGAAGAAATGGAGTAGCTCTCATAGTCAATAATAGAGTGGGAAAGGCAGTACTGGGGTACAACCTCAAAAACGACAGAATGCTTTCAATTCTTTTTTTTTTATTGAATTTTATTAAGTTTTACAATACATAATAAAAGTTAGAATAGAAAAAAGAAATAGAAGCAGAAATACAAAATAAGAAAAAGAAAAAGAAAAAGTGAAGTCAAGAAATAATAAGCAAAGAAAATATAGAAAATAGATGTCCTCCAATCTATCTTTGAACTAAAAGTACAATAATTGATTTTAAAAGTTAGTCCTTCATACAGTATACAGGAATTTTTCTTTGTCATAAACAAATGACAGAATGCTTTCAATTCGAATCCAAGGCAAAGCATTCAACATCACAGTGATCCAAGTCTATGCCCCAACCACTGATGCCGAAGAAGCTGAAGTTGACCGGTTCTATGAAGACCTACAACACCTTCTAGAACTAACACCAAAAAAAGACGTCCTTTTCATCATAGGGGACTAGAATGCTAAAGTAGGAAGTCAAAAAATAACCGGAATAACAGGCAAGTTCGGCCTCGGAGTACAAAATGAAGCAGGGCAAAGGCTAATAGAGTTTTGTCAAGAGAACGCGCTGGTCATAGCAAACACTGTTTTCCAACAACACAAGAGATGACTCTACACATGGACATCACCAGATGGACAATAATGAAATCAGATTGATTATATACTTTGCAGCCAAAGATGGAGAATCTCTATATAATCAGCAAAAACAAGACCTGGAGCTGACTGTGGCTCAGATCATGAGCTTCTTATTGCAAAATTTAGGCTTAAATTGAAGAACGAAGAGAAAACCACTAGACCAATCAGGTATGACCTAAATCATATCCCTTATGAATATACAGTGGAGGTGAGGAATAGATTTAAAGGATTAGACCTGGTAGACAGAGTGCCTGAAGAACTATGGATGGAGGTTTGTAACATTGTACAGGAGGCAGCAACTAAATCCATCCCAAAGAAAAAGAAATGCAAGAAAGCAAAGTGGCTGACTGATGAGGCTTTACAAATAGATGAGGAAAGAAGGGAAGCAAAAGGCAAGGGAGAAAGGGAAAGATATAACCAACTGAATGCAGATATCCAGAGAATAGAAAGGAGAGATAAGACGGCCTTCTTAAATGAACAATGCAAAGAAATTGAGGAAAACAATAGAATGGGGAAGACTAGAGATCTCTTCAGGAAAATTTGAGATATCAAGGGAACATTTTGTGCAAAGATAGGCATGATAAAGAACAAAAAAGGCAGGGACCTAACAGAAGCAGAAGAGATTAAGAAGAGGTGGCAAGAATACACAGAAGAACTATACAAGAAAGATCTTAATATCCCTGATAAATACGATGGTGTGGTCACTGACCTTGAGCCAGACATCCTAGAGCAAGGGTCGGAAATGGCGGCTCGCGAGCCAAATGCGGCACTTTGGCCCCTTGAGTGTGGCTCTTCCGCAGGCAGGCGTGGCGGGCGTGGCGCAGCAGCGAGTGTGGCGGGGCAGGCGCAGCAGCGGGCATGGTGCGCGTTGCTGTGGGCATACCCCTGGCAACCTGGCAGCCGTCTCCGGCAGCCATCTTGACAACGGGCAGGGCTTTCCAAACTGTGTGTCACGTGACAAGCCGGAAGCGCTGAAGGGAGTGGAAATTCTCCGCGCCAATCAGCTGTGCCTCGGGAAGCCCGGCAGCCTGCACGCGCGATTTTTGCCTCCCTGCCGGAACCGAGGGCATTTTCGGGGTCCCCGGAGCCTGCCCTTTTGAAGGGGCAGCGGCAGCAGCAGCTGCAGTGCTGCCCCTTCGAAAGGGCAGGCTCCGGGGACCGGGGACCCCAAAAATGCCCTCAGTTTAGGCAAGGAGGCTTCGCGCAAGCTGCCTCAGCTGTTCTGCGGGGAGAATTTCCACCCCAGGGCAGCGTGTGCGTGTGGAGAGGGGAGGTTTCTGCCTCCCTGCCGGAACCGAGGGCATTTTCGGGGTCCCTGGAGCCTGCCTTTCGAAGGGGCAGCGGCAGCAGCA
The DNA here is from genome assembly GCA_023362775.1 of Charina bottae. NCBI lineage: Eukaryota > Metazoa > Chordata > Lepidosauria > Squamata > Charinaidae > Charina > Charina bottae. Next base: position 1,239,370 of record JALMGJ010000011.1, on the reverse strand, counting down.
GCTGCAGTTCTGCCCCTTCGAAAGGGCAGGCTCCGGGGACCCCGAAAATGCCCTCAGTTTAGGCAGGGAGGCTGCGCGCAAGCTGCCTCAGCTGTTCTGCGGGGAGAATTTCCACCCCAGGGCAGCGTGTGCGTGTGGAGAGGGGAGGTTTCTGCCTCCCTGCCGGAACCGAGGGCATTTTCGGGGTCCCCAGAGCCTGCCTTTCGAAGGGGCAGCGGCAGCAGCAGCTGCAGTTCTGCCCCTTCGAAAGGGCAGGCTCTGGGGACCCCGAAAATGCCCTCAGTTTAGGCAGGGAGGCTGCGGGCAAGCTGCCTCAGCTGTTCTGCGGGGAGAATTTCCACCCCAGGGCAGCGTGTGCGTGTGGAGAGGGGAGGTTTCTGCCTCCCTGCCGGAACCGAGGGCATTTTCGGGGTCCCCGGAGCCTGCCTTTCGAAGGGGCAGCGGCAGCAGCAGCTGCAGTGCTTCCCCTTCGAAAGGGCAGGCTCCGGGGACCCCGAAAATGCCCTCAGTTTAGGCAGGGAGGCTGCGCGCAAGCTGCCTCAGCTGTTCTGCGGGGAGAATTTCCAACCCAAGGCAGCGTGTGCGTGTGGAGAGGGGAGGTTTCTGCCTCCCTGCCGGAACCGAGGGCATTTTCGGGGTCCCCGGAGCCTGCCTTTCGAAGGGGCAGCGGCAGCAGCAGCTGCAGTGCTTCCCCTTCGAAAGGGCAGGCTCCGGGGACCCCGAAAATGCCCTCAGTTTAGGCAGGGAGGCTGCGTGCAAGCTGCCTCAGCTGTTCTGCGGGGAGAATTTCCACCCCAGGGCAGCGTGTGCGTGTGGAGAGGGGAGGTTTCTGCCTCCCTGCCGGAACCGAGGGCATTTTCGGGGTCCCTGGAGCCTGCCTTTCGAAGGGGCAGCGGCAGCAGCAGCTGCAGTTCTGCCCCTTCGAAAGGGCAGGCTCCGGGGACCCCGAAAATGCCCTCAGTTTAGGCAGGGAGGCTGCGCGCAAGCTGCCTCAGCTGTTCCGCGGGGAGAATTTCCACCCCAGGGCAGCGTGTGCGTGTGGAGAGGGGAGGTTTCTGCCTCCCTGCCGGAACCGAGGGCATTTTCGGGGTCCCCGGAGCCTGCCTTTCGAAGGGGCAGCGGCAGCAGCAGCTGCAGTGCTTCCCCTTCGAAAGGGCAGGCTCCGGGGACCCCGAAAATGCCCTCAGTTTAGGCAGGGAGGCTGCGCGCAAGCTGCCTCAGCTGTTCCGCGGGGAGAATTTCCACCCCAGGGCAGCGTGTGCGTGTGGAGGGGGGAGGTTTCTGCCTCCCTGCCGGAACCGAGGGCATTTTCGGGGTCCCCGGAGCCTGCCTTTCGAAGGGGCAGCGGCAGCAGCAGCTGCAGTGCTTCCCCTTCGAAAGGGCAGGCTCCGGGGACCCCGAAAATGCCCTCAGTTTAGGCAGGGAGGCTGCGTGCAAGCTGCCTCAGCTGTTCTGCGGGGAGAATTTCCACCCCAGGGCAGCGTGTGCGTGTGGAGAGGGGAGGTTTCTGCCTCCCTGCCGGAACCGAGGGCATTTTCGGGGTCCCTGGAGCCTGCCTTTCGAAGGGGCAGCGGCAGCAGCAGCTGCAGTTCTGCCCCTTCGAAAGGGCAGGCTCCGGGGACCCCGAAAATGCCCTCAGTTTAGGCAGGGAGGCTGCGCGCAAGCTGCCTCAGCTGTTCCGCGGGGAGAATTTCCACCCCAGGGCAGCGTGTGCGTGTGGAGAGGGGAGGTTTCTGCCTCCCTGCCGGAACCGAGGGCATTTTCGGGGTCCCCGGAGCCTGCCTTTCGAAGGGGCAGCGGCAGCAGCAGCTGCAGTGCTTCCCCTTCGAAAGGGCAGGCTCCGGGGACCCCGAAAATGCCCTCAGTTTAGGCAGGGAGGCTGCGCGCAAGCTGCCTCAGCTGTTCTGCGGGGAGAATTTCCACCCCAGGGCAGCGTGTGCGTGTGGAGAGGGGAGGTTTCTGCCTCCCTGCCTAAACTGAGGGCATTTTCGGGGTCCCCGGAGCCTGCCCTTTCGAAGGGGCAGCACTGCAGCTGCTGCTGCCGCTGCCCCTTCGAAAGGCAGGCTCCGGGGACCCCGAAAATGCCCTCGGTTCCGGCAGGGAGGCAGAAACCTCCCCTCTCCACATGCACACGCTGCCCTGGGGTGGAAATTCTCCCCGCAGAACAGCTGAGGCAGCTTGCGCGCAGCCTCCCTGCCTAAACTGAGGGCATTTTCGGGGTCCCCGGAGCCTGCCCTTTTGAAGGGGCAGCCGTTGCCGCCGCAGCGACAACGTGGAAGCACCGCTGCCGAAGCAGTCGAGCCTCTCTTTCCCTTCTTCTTCCAAACCTCCCCCGCCCTCTTCCACGCGATTGGCTCCGGCCCGCAAAACCTGCCCCCTTCCACGCGATTGGCTCCCGCCTGCAAACCCCGCCCCCTTCCACGCGATTGGCCCCCGCCTGCAAACCCCGCCCCCTGGCTCTCGAGCACTTCAAAATGTGCACGAGCATGTCAAAATGGCTCCCGGCAAAAAAAGTTTGCCGACCCCTGTCCTAGAGAGTGAAGTCAAGTGGGCCTTAGGAAGCATTACTAACAACAAAGCTAGCGGAGAAGACAGTATCCCAGCTGAGCTATTTAAAATCCTAAAAGATGATGCTATTAAAGTGCTGCACTCAATATGCCAATAAATATGGAAAACTCAACAGTGGCCACAGGATTGGAAAAGGTCAGTTTACATTCCAATTCCAAAGAAGGGCAATGCCAAAGAATGTTCAAACTACCGTACAATTGCGCTCATTTCACATGCTAGCAAGGTAATGCTCAAAATCCTACAAGCTAGGCTTCAGGAGCATGTGAACCGAGAACTACCAGAAGTGCAAGCTGGGTTTTGAAGAGGCAGAGGAACTAGAGATCAGATTGCCAACAAATGCATCTGGTCCCATCACTTCCTGGCAAATAGAAGGGGAAGAAATGGAAGCAGTGACAGATTTTATTTTCTTGGGCTCCAAGATCACTGCAGACAGTGACTGCAGCCATGAAATTAAAAGACGCTTGCTCCTTGGGAGGAAAGCTATGGCAAACCTAGACAGCATATTAAAAAGCAGAGACATCACCTTGCCGACAAAGGTCTGTATAGTTAATGCTATGGTTTTTCCAGTAGTAATGTATGGCTGTGATAGTTGGACCATTATGAAGGCATATCGCCGAAGAATTGATGCTTTCGAACTGTGGTGCTGGAGAAGACTCTTAAGAGTCCCCTGGACTGCATGGAGGTCAAATCAGTCAATCCTAAAGGAAATAAACCCTGACTGCTCATTGGAAGGACTTATACTGAAGCTGAAGCTGAAATACTTTGGCCACCTAATGCGAATAGAAGACACACTAGAAAAGACCCTGATGCTTTGAAAGACTGAAGGGAACAGGAGAAGGGGATGGCAGAGGATGAGATGGTTAGATAGCATCACCGATGTGATGGACATGAACTTGAGTAAACTCCGGGAGGCAGTGGAGGACAAGAATGCCTGGCGTGCTATGGTCCATGAGGTCACGAAGAGCCGGACACGACTAAACGACTAAAAAACAACAAACTCCAAGGAGAATTGCTGAGCATGTTGCTTTAAAGTAGTTGTAATTATTAGTTAATAAAATAAAGGTTAGTTGCATATCTCAGTTTTTGATCATTCTTTGTGGGTCGACATTTCCTTCTTCCATATTTCAGGCCAAGAAATATTCTTTGGTTTTCCGGGAAATAGGTTTAAAAGAAAGGGAAACTTTTGTACTTTGATCCCTGATACACTGTCTTCTTTTTGATTCCATCTGTCTGATCCTCCTTCAAGTAGCTCCACAAGTTTCTTCAAGGGATTTCTTTTAACAACTCAGCTGGAGAAAGAGTCTTCTTTAAAGACAAAAGAGAAGGTCGAGGTGGCTTTGACATCGTCAACATGATCACGTTTCCAAATAGATCCTTTCAAAGAGTTAAACTTGGAAAGTTACATCCCAGTGCTCCAGAAGGAAAAGAACTCATCTTTGAGGAGAAGACAATCATTTGGCATCCTGGTTTTAACCAGGTATGAAATCATGCTTGTATACAAAGATCTTGTTTATCTCTCTAAAATGACCTCATGAAGTTTTATTACTTTCAGAAACAAAATACATCTCCCTATCACCTTTTTCAAACATAATTCAAACCTGAATTTCTGTTATGGTGGAGGGATCCACATTCTGAAAAGAACGTTATCCATGAAATTACTATGAACAGCTTAGTTAAACATTGGATAAATTTAATCCAGAATAGGTAGGTAGATAGATAGAAGAGAGGGAGAGGGAGAGGGAGAGGGAGAGGGAGAGGGAGAGGGAGAGGGAGAGGTTCTTTCTGTTTATTCCTGCAATGATCACTACTTTCCTGGATACTGGAAGAGAAGGGCTGAAGGGAAATATTCTCATGCTATGATTATTTTCTATAGCTGCAAATAAAGATTTCAAATCAGATTGGTAGTTCCAATTTATTTATTTATTTTTCACATTTATATGGCCTCCGATTTCACACAAGGCACCTATGGGCAGCATACAACAATGATATAAAAACAGTGAATAAATAAAAACTGTTGGGGTTTTGATATACAGTACCCAGGAATTTATAGAGAGATATAAATTATTACAGAGAGGCTTGATATCTAGGTGAGAGGGGAAATATTCTGCAGAGTCACCCAATTAGCAGCCATTGTTGTAGTGATGATGTGTCAGTGTGTGACTCATATGACAGGTGCTAAGAGTTTAGTTGGGTGTGGAGGATAATGAGAGTGACCTATACTGTGATTGGTCAGTTTGTATATATATGCAGATGAATTCTGTATTCTTTCTTCTCATTTTACCTCTCGTATGCTGTATCGTTGGTTTATCATTTGTTACCTGTGTGGAAGTGATCTGTAAATACGTATGTATATAAGTAAATAGGATATTTGATATAATCTCTGTTTGGAGTCTATTTAGTGCATAGTACGTGGATCGCTGGTGTCTAGGAGGAAGGACCAGGCCACTCCATCCGCCCGCTCTGACAGGTTACTGGCCCAGAGACGACAGGCTTTGGACTGGCTGTGAATCATGGGATCGTGTGCAGTCTGTGAGCTGGAAGCTTTGGAAGCCTATCCAGGAGTCGTTTGGCTATTTGGTGTGATTTGGAGCTTTGCAGGTTCCGTGCCTTTGTGTGTTGTTTTTTTCCTAGGCTTGTTTTGCAGCTGGAGGACATTCTGATACGTTCTGTGTCTTTAATCATCGGTGTCTGCCCAGGAGGGGCTGAGGACAGATGATCGTCAAGATGTTGCCTGCAGTCGGGGGAGGTTTCCCTCTGGAAAGACTAAATGACACTAATTATTTGTCATGGCCATACAAAATGGAGATGTATCTTCGACGTGAAGGTCTTTGGAAGATTATCAGTGACCCACCAACCAAGTTGGATGGAGAAGCAGTTGGTCTATTGCATGATAGAGCATTGGCAAGCATAATTTTATGTTTGGAGGATAGCCAGCTATGTTATGTTAGACATTTAATGATAGCCAGTGAGTGTTGGGAAGCTTTAAAGAATGTTTATTTGAGAAGCACACCATTATGCAAGGTTTTATTGACAAGAAAGCTTTATCATGCCAGATTAAGTGCGAATGGGGATATTCGGGATCACTTGCATGATATGACTGGCTTATTCCAAGAGGTGGCCCAGTGATATATGCCGTTTACAGAAGCACATAAGGTTTATCTAATTCTCAGTTCTCAAAATGAAACATGGGATAATTTAGCAACAAGCTTTGGGTCTTTATCTGAGAGGGATGTGACCGTAAATTATTTATCTGGCAGGCTTTTGGAAGAAGAACAAAGGAGGAAACAGTGTTCTAATATAATTAGTAATAACACAAAACAGTCTGTGAAGGAATGTTATTCTTCTGATAACTTTAACAATGTTTTATTTGTGAAACGAAAATGTTTTTGTTGTGGATCTGTTAAACATTTGTTGAAAGATTGTGATAAGAAACAGAAGCCTAAAGCCAAGCCGGGGATTTCCAAGCTGGGAAATGTTGCACAGCTGTCAGTAATTACTTCAATAGTAAAAGATTTAAAGGGGCCATGGCTGCTTGACAGCAGGGCTAGTCAGCATATAGCAAACATTATAATCATTATGAAAGATAAAATGAGTATTGAGCAACTTCCTAAATGATAGCAGGGAAGGAATGATCTGGTATTCAGGGGGGAGAATGTTCCACAAGGAGGGAGCCACAGCAGAGAAGGTTTTATAGCAGCTTAAAGAAATGCAATTCCTGGATTAGTACACAATGTTTATTAGTTTCATCAATTTTGAAGGAGAATATTCATAGTCTATTCACATTGGTCAAAATCTGTTGTCTGTAAATCAAATTTATTTATCAGAATTCTGCAGCTACCGTACCATCTACAGGAGATAGAATAGTATACATAGACAGATAGATAGATGATAGAGAGATTGGCTGTTGTGGGTCTTCCGGGCTGTTTGGCGGTGTTCTGGAAGTTGTGGTTCCTAACGTTTCACCAGCATCTGTGGCCAGCATCTTCAGAGGGCAGGAGTACAGATAGAAGCAAAATCTCGAGATAGAGAGATTGCTACATTTTATCTCACCACGTGACCCTTAATTTATATTATTATGTGATCTCTTTTGCTTTGCTTTCTTGTCCCTATGATTTCAGGTGTTTCTACAATATACTGTATATACAGTATATGTATATATATACTGTATATTAGTGTTCATGTTCAACATTTCAGCTGTTTCTACAATATATTGTAGTTTCAATAATATTGAACAGTGTTCAACATTTCAGGTGTTTCTGAATGTTTATATATATTAGTGTTCATGTTCATTCATCTAAACCAGATTAGACAATTTCCATTGTCTAATTCAGAATCTGTTATCTCTGTCTCTGTCTAGGTTCTTCCTATTTCTCTGTGTAATGACCATTGTTCCCCTGGATACTGGAAGAGAAGAGCTGAAGGAAAACCGTTCTGCTGCTATGACTGTGTTCCATGCCCAGAAGGAAAGATTTCCAATCAAATTGGTAGGTTATCAGTTTCACTATATTTTAAAAAAAATACTGTTAATTTTTCATTAATTAACTATTGATTATATAGGCTTTGAAGAAATACCCTGAAGGTGAATATGTATAGTTACTAGTTTTATCAATTCTAAAAGGTGAGTATTTATAGTTCATTCCCAAAATTGTTTATGAGAATCCTGCAGCTACTGTTCCCCTGTGCAAGGGGATCAAAGATAGATAATAGATAATAGATAGATAGATGATAGATGATAGATGATAGATGATAGATGATAGATGATAGATGATAGATGATAGATAGATAGATAGATAGATAGATAGATAGATAGATAGATAGAAGATAGATAGAAGATAGATAGAAGATAGAGAGAGAGAGAGAGAGAGAGAGAGAGAGAGATAGGATGTTGTTGTTGTTGTTCAGTCGTTTAGTCGTGTCCGACTCTTCGTGACCTCATGGACCATAGCACGCTCCTCTCTTCGCATTAGGTGGCCAAAGTATTTGAGCTTCAGCTTCAGCATCTGTGCTTCCAATGAGCAGTCAGGGTTGATTTCCTTTAGGATTGACTGGTTTGACCTCCTTGCAGTCCAAGGGACTCTCAAGAGTCTTCTCCAGCACCACCGTTCAAAAGCATCAATTCTTCGACGCTCAGCCTTCCTTATAGTCCAACTCTCACAGCCATATATTACTACTGGAAAAACCATAGCTTTAACTATACGGACCTTTGTCGGCAAGGTGATGTCTCTGCTTTTTAATATGCTGTCTAGGTTTGCCATAGCTTTCCTCCCAAGGAGCAAGCATCTTTTAATTTCATGGCTGCAGTAACCGTCTGCGGTGATCTTGGAGCCCAAGAAAATAAAATCTGTCACTGCTTCCATTTCTTCCCCTTCTATTTGCCAGGAAGTGATGGGACCAGATGCCATGATCTGGGTTTTTTTAATGTTGAGTTTCAAGCCAGCTTTTGCACTCTCCTCTTTCACCCTCATCAAGAGGCTCTTTAGTTCCTCTTCACTTTCTGCCATTAGGGTAGTATCGTCTGCATATCTGAGGTTGTTGATATTTCTCCTGGCAATATTAACTCCGGCTTGTGATTCATCCAGCTCGGCATTTCTCATGATGTACTCTGCATATAAGTTAAATAAGCAAGGTGATAATATACAGCCTTGTCGTACTCCTTTCCCAATTTTGAACCAGTCGGTTGTTCCATGTCCGGTTCTAACTGTTGCTTCTTGACCCGCATACAGGTTTCTCAAGAGACAGGTAAGGTGGTCTGCTACTCCCATCTCTTTAAGAATTTGCCAGTTTGCTGTGATCCACACAATCAAAGGCTTTAGCGTAGTCAATGAAGCAGAAGTAGATGTTTTTCTGGAACTCGCTTGCTTTTTCCATGATCCAGCGAATGTTGGCAATCTGATCTCTAGTTCCTCTGCCTCTTCGAAACCCAGCTTGCACTTTTGGTAGTTCTCGGTTCACATGCTCCTGAAGCCTAGCTTGAAGGGTTTTGAGCATAACCTTGCTTAGTTCTAGAGGGTAGACAACTACTACTAGTACTACTAGTACTAGGTACTACTAGTACTAGTGGTGGTTGCTAATGTTCACATTTGCAATTTCTTTTGCTTTGGCGTTCTTGTCCCTATGATCTTCAGTGTTCATGCAACAGTAACACAAATTGAGAATGCTGATAGTCATCCATTGTTTCAATAAACTTTGGGCTCTAGGTGAATCTAAGAATGGTCATATACTATGATCAATACCAGGCACTGTGTTGGTGATTCCTGGATTGTGTGCTGGGCCTCTTTACTTATTGTAATAATAATTTTTATTAAGTTTAAAGCAAAGATAAAAACTGCAAAAAAAAAAAAAAGAAAAATACTACAAAGAAGAAAAAAGTAAAAAAAACAGAAAATGAAAAAAGATTTTTGGAGAGATTACAAGATGACTTCCAACTTTCAACAACAAGAATATTCAGCAATTTCCATAATTAATCCCTTACTCTAACTTTAACCCAAATCACATTATTTCTATCAATCATTCCATAAACACATAATAAAAATCACTTAAAACAATTGCTCTTTCCCCTTATATATAAAGAGAAGTAAACAAATATATAAACCACTAAATCAGCTTCCCCCCCCCCCAAAGGAGCCTATTTATTAAATATTTCCTCCCTGTCACTACATTATATATTTCTGGCCACTATAATAAAAATCAAATTATAAAAATATTTAAATTATCTATTTGTATTAAACCTAACACCAAACACTTATTCTAAAGGTAAAGAAAAGATACGGGGATTAGACTAATATAATGTACCTTTCCTATC